>JAWPHD010000967.1:0-27500 GCA_037043455.1 Cyrtodaria siliqua
AGGATGCAACTGAGAAAGATCAATACAAACAAGTTCAAAGCACTTTGGTAAACGAGTCAAAAGCTTTAAAATATTATAAAAAAAAGAATTGATGCAATGCTTGTGCATAGTGAAGTCTTTTCAGGCAAAGGATTACAACAAAAAAGAAATTCCTACAAAGTCGACAAAGATGGTCGCTATGGAATGTTACAAATTGATTTACCTAAGCTTATTGGTTATCACAAACTTATTGCCAAACAAGGAGAAGCAGTTGTGTTAGATATGAAAGTAGATGATGATTTTATAGACTTGATAACAAAGCGTTACAACAATTGAAAAACTTATTCAAAGCTGTCTCAGAATGCTTTCAAGGAACTAACAGAATTATCTGATTTACAATTCACAAGGGTTCTTCAAAGTTCAAAAAGATTTTAGGAGGTTTTGCTGATGTTGAATATTACAATAATCCTAATGATTTGATGGATGATCTAGAGTTGGTATGCGGAAGTATCGAATCAGGAAATAATAGTCCGCAGCTGATAAATAAAGGTATTAGCATAATCGATGAATTATTAAAAATAGGTAAAATATCACCCAAAGAACACGAGCAACTATTTTCTAAATATTTTAATTATATTATTGTCTAACTGTAATTATACATGAAAACCAAAGAAGAATTAATTGATCACTTGACGCGACTTGTGGCTGCATACAGACGCAGTTATAAATTGTGCGGTATTATAAACACAACATTACAGATTGCCAGTGGAATAATTGGTTGTACTGCTGTATTGGCATTGGTTCCGGCAATTCCTGTTTTCGTAGCTGCAGTTGGTGCAGTTCCTCCAGTAGTTGCTGTTTTAGTTAGTAAAACAAGAATAGCAGAAAAAAAGACTTTGTTAAAAACACATCATAGGAGTTTCAAACAACTTCTATCATATTTCCAAACAACCACAGGACTAGAAAATGACGAAGAGGTAATTAGGGTTACCTTCAATAAAATATTAGAGATTCAAAAGAATGATAACTTTACGGAACCTCTGGAAATGTATATGAAAAGGTTCAAGTTAAACGGTCATGGCATTCAGTCGTAATTCTTTTCTGACTTGTTTCCATATCATATCGTAATTATCTCTGGTTGATTTTGTTTTAATCGGTTTTGTTTCTTTTTCTATTTTTAATATTTTAAATATTTTCTGAAAAATGTATTCAAATTTGATTGATCTTTTTCGACCTTCCAGCTTATCCAACATCTTTACAATTTTGTAAAACAAATCCTCAAATCTTTGCCTATTATTAGAAGACAAATTAAATGCTACCAAGTATTTATCTAAATGATACTTCCTGTGGTAAATAGTTTTCTTTTGGCTGTAGTTGTAACCTGTGATAAGATTATAACCATTATGAGTGCCACAATTAAGACAAACACGCTCGTTATCGAAAACTTCACAAGTATCGTTGCAATTCACGCATGCGTATGTACACTTGTAACACAGTTTGGTCCTGGTACAATACTTGCAAAGCTTCTTTTTATTAGTTGTGTAAAATAAGATGCAATCTGTGCACACCCCAGGAGGATCAATAATATCTAAAACTCTTTCACAATATTTGCAATTCATTATATGATACTATAGCATCATATATTTAAATATAGGCTTAAAAAATATTATCTTATGTAATATTATAATGGAACAAGTAGAAATTGAAATCAATAACTTTAAAAAAGATCAAATAGCACATGCTCAAACGGTTGATTTTGAAGATGCCAGTAAATTAGATGCTGAGCTTTTAATTTTCTTCAACTTTCAAGATTTGACAGAAAGAATCATAACAATGGCAAAACAACCAAAACTGTCATGGAAAATAAAAAAAGAGATATAAACAAACTATGTTCTTTGTGTAAAAAACAAATTTCAGAGGCAACCAGTTACCATCCAACTTTATACAAAGTTTCTTGTATTGTCCACTATGATGTTTTACTTGAACGAGGAATTAAAATTATTATGTATGGATAAATAAAAAAGATAATATAATCTAACCAGGAAATAAATATTTTGCTTCAAAATAATTAATTAATTAATAGGGGCTTAAAGAAATAATCTCATGTAATATTATATAATGAGTATCCGAGAAATTGAAACATCCCCGAAACAGTATAGCAAGGTTTTTAAAGTAAATGTTGTCAGTAATGATCCGCTCAGACAACTACAAAAAACACAATCAAAAGTTCTGAACTTTCTTAAAAAAGAACTAAGGAAAACAGGTGGATTTAAATTAAGCGTTGATATAAAACTTACTTTTAAAAAAATAGTAAGTTTTGATATTATATACAAAACAGCTTACTTAACCTCAAAGGCCGAAATAATATTAAACAAAAATCAAATATCAGAAGCATTAGACAAAGCACGAGAAGAAATTATAGATAGAATTGGAAATTGGCTTCAGTTGGGAAGTGGTTGGCAAATTGAATCAGTAGATGCACACTATATAAATCGAATAAAGTATCAGCCTCTACGAGGTAGCTCTTATTTGGATTTACCAAAAGAACTTACTAATTCTAAAAAAGGATTAATAAATATAAAAAATGAAAAAGATAATGAATGCTTTAGATGGTGCCATTTGGCTTATAAATTCCCTGTCAATAATAAACCACAAAGAATAACAAAGTACAAAAAGCATATTGATGATCTTGATTACAAGGGAATAACATTTCCTGTTACTATCAAACAAATCCCAAAAATAGAAAAACAAAACAACATTTGTTTTAACATATTTGGATATGAAGATAATCAAGTATACCCTTTGTACATATCAAAAGATAAAGCAGAAAAAACATGTGATATGCTTTTGATCACCGAAGAAGAAAAAAATCATTACGTATGGATAAAAAACTTTAACAGTTTGATGTATAATCAAACAGCGCACAATGAAAAACAATGGTTTTGTAAAACATGCCTACAATGCTTTCCATTAGAAAGAGGTCTGGAAAAACATAAACCTGATTGTCTCTCACTTAATGGAAAAAATGCAATAAAAATGCCAAACGAAGATGAAAAAGTTAAGTTTAAAAACTATGACAGGCAGCTAATGGTTCCGTTTGTTATATACACTTCTCAAAACTGCTAACTACACCGCTACGTTTTGGGTTATATATATCGATGGGATGAATGTTTTTCAATAAAATAAAAAGGAAATACCAATTCAATCATTTTTACATCATTTCATTTTATTTTTTTCATGGGCAATGCTAGAACTAAACCAAAATAAGCAATTACAAACGACCCATGTAAACACTAAAGTCACACTTTTCATTTCTTGTTCATAAAAAACGGTTTATTGTAAAATAAAGAACGATTGTAACGTATTTGTTTTGTATTTATTGAATTACATCGTGTTTTGTCGACGTAAATATATCGATTTATAGATGTATATCATAACAACTCGAGTTATTTCAAATTGAGAAAGTCAATATAAACCAACAAGACGAGGCACGAATACGCTTACGTAATAATGTCATACTGTGACTAGATTTTAATATTCTGTAAACAGATTTAACCGTCAACACATAATAGTTCTTATCTAGAAACAACCAAGCTCTGTTTTTCGCAGCTACCTGTGACTATGTTATGTGAGTGGGCAAGGGTGATTGCTGGCTTCAGGCCTGTCACACGTGTTTTACACATGTGCGATGCAATCATTCTAAATGACCCCTCCAACCCCCACTCCTCGCCCCTAAATGCGTGAGTGCGCATGTAAGTATTTAGTGTTTACCCTACTTTTTAAACCAATCAGATGGCTCAGGATTGCAAATACTGGTTTACTGTATCTCGCCTGACTGCGCTTCCGCACCCATCTGTCTACTCGTTTACAACCGGACTATTTCGGGTGATCATCGAGTACAAATAGGTGCCTTCGTTTTTTCTTGTTTAAACAAAAATATATTTGTCTTTAGTTATCTACTATAAATTGCTTTATTATTTAAAACCGTAAAAGTTACATATATTCACGATCTAGAGTCTTAAACATGTATATAGTACAGGAAAATAGTCCCCATCTCTTTACCGCCTTCACTAACGAATATTCGTTAGTGTTGTTCCAACTCGGTTTTTCTCCACTCGAAACTCGATATTCTCTACTCGAAACTCAATCTTTTCTACTCGAATTTCTCTACTTGAAACTCGATATTTTTTTACTTGAAACTCGAATTTCTCTATTCGAAACGCGACACTCGAAGAAAAGAATTCCTTGATTGTGGCTTAATAATGGATACATATGTATTCAAATGTGGTAGTCTGTGCAATTTTGTATTTGTTTTCTACTAATGTCCGAGCTTCAAGGAAACCAATGTTCTTAGTATATTTCAGTTTAAGTATGTATTTTTCTTTCTTTTTTTCAGGTTGGGCACTCTTTGGATTTTGCAAAGTGTAATTAATACATTTTGTCCCAACGTTCTTCTTGTGGACATGTCTTCATAGAGTCCAAACCTTTGACTTTGCAACATCTCGGTGTCATGATTTGGAAGATAAACATCGACACTAAGTTGGAGATATGCAACCATCAGCATGTGTGACATTGCCGGGGTAGGAAAGGTGAGGACGATTGTAAATGTCTGGATTTTTTTTGTGTTTCTATATACCTAAATACCAAGTGCCTTATAACTCTGGTATTCATTGTATACGCAAGGAATGGTCGACTGAAATTATTGTTTCACCACTTAAAGCTCTAACCGTTGGACGGGTTCTGTTTAACACAATAAGTAACACATTTTAACGGATGGTAAATACTTCAAAGAGTACCATGTTCGTTTTTAAAATTACCTTTAAATCCTGGCCATATTCAATGATTTCTCTTTCCTCGTCCGTCATGAGGCTACACCAACTGTCATCATCAAATATGTATTTTTCGTACGCACATAGGTTGGTAATCTGGTACACGTCGTCTAAAAAAATGAGAGGATGGGAAGAGGAAAGTTTCTTAATAGATAGATTCTTTATTTCCCCCAATGTACAGGAGAGCATATACATATAATTGTAACATATAATACAAATTCAAAATGTAACATTAGCAAACGTTAACATATATATATCATGGAACAATACTATATACACCCAGCAATACATATCGAGTAATGATTATTTTACAATTAGACTAAACATGAGTACAGAATTTAAAATAAATACTATTTATATGAATCATATTTTGCTATCACCATATGCATGACTCTTGCCTAGGTTCGAATCCGCCAGAACACAATAGGTTCACACCTTTTTCCTATACAATATATAATATTAAACATATACGAATGCTAGTAACGTACAGATTTTACGTTACAGAAGGATCATCGGATTTATTTTATTGTATATGAATTCAGTATATTCGAATTTCGATGTATCTGCTAATGTTCTACAGCCGAGCGGATAGCACGGTGGACTTGAAACCGGATGACCGAGCTTTAAGCCTTACCGTCACCACTGAGTTTAGTCGGTGTGTTCTTGGACAAAACTCTTTCTCGTAACCTCGACCATCATATGGGGACGAAATCCTTGCGGTCCTATTGTCCAAGTACGTTAAAGAACCTTTATTTTAGGAATCTGTTGGACAGTAACAATATGGCGTATTTCCGGATTTTTATGTATCCCCACTCTATGGAGCGGCTCTAAAATTACTGTATTGATGAGCCGTTTAACAACATTCAAATTCGAATTGTCTGCATGCGTATAGGATTGTAGAACATTGTCGGTATGTGAATGTATGTGTCGTAAACCTTTTAAAATGTATCTTTAGTGGTATTTAGTTGAATTTGGTTTCCGAAAGTTCTAGATTCGAATCCGCTAGGAAGTGGTTTAAGATAATATTGTATATTTAATACTGAACGTATAGCTTCAACATTTCGCATACGTGACAGAAACGATTTCGTAAAACTCTTGGACACCTTTGCATCCCGAAGCTTGGTGACTAAACCTCATTCATTTTATATAATTAAAAATAAAAACGTATGCTAGCCTAAAACAGCATCCGAACATTGTGTCAGTAAATGAGTCCTCCGTATATTAATAATTCAATTGAGCAAGTGAGATTAATACCAAACATACCTTGTGTCAGCGACTCGTTAAGTCCAAGCCTATTTCTAATCGACTCGGCAACCGCTAAATATGATTGTGTCTTATGAAAGTCCTGAAGTTGCTGTAAGTTAGCAACGCTGTCTTCGACCTGTTCTTCGTAATTTTTACAATCTTCATAAAAGCGAATTGTGCTGTCATTGATTTCGTTCAGGTGCGCGCCCATCTTTGGAAATTGTTTCGAAAGTCCATCGTAGAAGTATTTTGAGCTCGCACTGGCTCTTTCCTTTCTGGACGAAACAAATTTGATATGCATTCCGTTTGTACTAAACAGATGATGCAACCTTTTTCCAAATCTCTCTCCCAGCAATAAAAGTTCATTTTCGCCTTCTGGTACGAGCAAACTTTCCTGACTCTTGTTAAATCGGCTGTTCCAAGTGTCAAGGAAGGGGAATGTAGATTGTTATTTATTTTCAGCAAGTCGTTTATGGAGTTCAACAATTGCATCCATATTCTTCTCGGTTGGATTTCTAGCTCCATGTCGAAATACGCCATTGACGTGAATTGCTTTAAACCTGGTGTTTCCCTGGACTAGGTCGATGTCTTCGTTGAAGACTATATTTAGTATCAACATTATGCGACCATTTGTAAAGAGTTTTTGAGGCAAAAACATCCCATTCTATACAATGGCCAACTTGAAAAATGAAACACATAAACAGCAATCCATAACTGGACCTCATTTTGAAACTTTGCTGTTATGCCTGGAATATCTTGGAATCACGGATTTCGTTCTCCGTTTGGCACTGCCGACAAATAATCACGGGACACACTCCCTTATGTCCTGGCCGACAAGTAATCACGGATTTTGCTCTCCATACGCTCTTGCCGACAACTAATCACGGATTTTGCTCTCTGTGAGTCCTTGTCGACAAATAATCACTGGGCTCACTCGCCGCTTGTCCTTGCCGACAAATAATCACGGATTTTGCTCTCTATATGACCTTGCAGGCAATAATCACGGGTTTTGACTGACCAAAGTTTAATCTTTTAATAGCCTATTGTTTTTAAAGGTCTTTAAACACGGTTGTGCAATATTCTAAATACAATGGTACGTGTATCGCATAATTTATTATCCAAACTGTCTTCTAACCAGTATCATTTTATTATGACTACTTTTATACCACCGATACGGGATAAGGTCCTCCACGTTACTCAGATTGTAAACATTCGCCTTCTTTATGTGTGTTTCGGTCCATTGAACATAACGAGCTATTTGTTAAAGCTACAGAGTCCCTATATCAATCGATTTCTTCTTTGTAGGCGTGTCTTTATTTGTAACTTCATGTTCACCAGCTCATGTCGAAATCGGGTATTTAAGCGAGCAAATAAAGTGAAGGAAATCATTTACTGTATATACATCGACCAATGCACATCGTACCTATACACAGGTAACAGTAATTTTTACAAAAAAAAAAGTAAGCTTCTTTCGGGGCTCGAACACACGACCTTCTGATTTCAAGTCCTGTGCTCTATCCACTGAACAACAACGCTACTTGAGAAAATAGTATACTTACTACCATATATTATGAGGCAAAATAACTTAACATATTTGAACGCAACTAAAGATAGATCAATAAAATTCAGTCCATATTGTCGCACGTGTAAATTAACATTGCCTGGTGTAATACTGTATCTTATCAATATGAAACTAATACTTCGCCTCAAATCAACCATATCTCGACTTGTTATTTAGCGCTTGATGAGTTTGTGTGCGCGCTCTTGTTATTACGTAATGCCTATTTAGTGTTAAAAATGCTACAAAATACCAATAAAGAGCAGTGGTCTAGAGGTTCAGCGTACATCTTTCAAATCTTACAAGTGCAAGACTGTGGTTCAGATCTCGTTCCGGGCAACTATTTTTTTATCACATATATTCTGAAGCCGTATATTTATCGATGTTACCTGTACGGAGGCTAAATAAAAAATGTGAAATTTTACGTATCGATTTCTCTTTATATACCGACTTTTAGGGTGTTCGTCGATTTGAAACTACTTCACACGTGACTCATTCATATTCATGAGTTAATACCAGTTAAAATAGGGACTGTACAGCTTTAAAGGATATATACCCTCGTCTTAAAAGTGTTTGGAAAGCGTTCATTATTGATTTTACCAGTACGATGGCAGATAAAAATGAGACATTTAAAGCTACAGACCCTCTATATAAATGCATAGCCAGATCGGGGTTCAACATTCAAAGCCAATTCGGGGATCAACATTCAAACACAGTTCGGTGTTCGACATTCGAACACAGTTCTGGTTTCAACATTTAAAGCCATTTTTAGGTTCAACATTGAAACACCGTTCGAGGTTCGACATTCGAACCCAGTTCGATATTCAACATTAAACTCTAGTTCGGGGATCAACATTCAAAACCAGTTCGGGGTTCAACATTCAAAACCAGTTCGGGGTTCAACATTCAAAACCAGTTCGGGGTTTGACATACGAACGTAGTTCGAGGTTCAACATTTAAAGCCAGTTCGGGGTTCAATATTTAAAGCCGGTTCCTGGTTCAACATTAAAAACCAATTCAGGGTTCGACGTTCAAACTCAGTTCTGAGTTCAACATTCAAAGCCAGTTTCGAGTTTCGACATTCAGACCCACTTCGAGGTTTAACATTCAAAGCCAGTTCGGGGTTCAACATTCAAAGCCAGTCCAGGGTTCACCATTCAAACACATTTAAGAATTCGACATTCGAACCCAGTTCGGGGTTCAACATTCGAAGCCAGTTCGGGGTTCAACATTCAAAACCAATTCGACGTTCGACATTTGAACCCATTTCGGGGTTCAACATTCAAAACCAGTTTCGGATTCAACATTTAAAACCAGTTTGGGGTTATACATTCAAAGCTTGTTCGAGGTTCATTATTCAAACACAGTTAGGGGTTCAACACTTAAAACCAGTTCGGGGTTCAACATTCAAAACCACTTCGGGGTTCGACATTCGAACCCAGTTCGGGATTCAATATTCAAAGCCAGTTCGGGGTTCAACATTCAAAACCAGTTTGACATACGAACGTAGATCGGTCTTCAACTTTTAAAGCCAGTTAGGGGTTCAACATTCAAAGCCAGTTCCTGGTTCAACATTCAAAGCCAGTTCGGGGTTCGACATGCGAACCACGTTCGGTTCACAACATTCCAAGCCAGTCCAGGGTTCAACATTCAAACACATTTCAGATTTCGACAGTCGAACCCAGTTCGGGGTTTAACATTCGAAGCCAGTTCGGGGTTCAGCATTCAAAACCAATTTGGGGTTCAACATTAAAATACAGTTCGGGGTTCGACATTAATACTCAGTTCGGGGTTCAAGTTTCAAAGCAAATTCGGAGTTCGACATTCGAACCGAGTTCGGGGTTCAACATTCAAACACAGTTCGGGATTTAACATTCAAACCAAGTTTAGAGTTTGACATTCGAACCCAGTTCGGGGTTTAAGATTCAAAGCCAATTCGGGGTTCAACATTTAAAATAAGTTCGGGGTTCGAATTAATACTCAGTTAGGGGTTCAATATTCAAAGCCATTTTTGTGTTCAACATTCCAGCACAGTTCGGGGTTAGACATTCGAACACAGTTCGGTATACAACATTCAACGCCAGTTCGGGATTCGACATTCGAATCCAGTTCGATATTTTACATTCAAAGCCAGTTCGTTGTTCAACATTCAAAACTAGTTCGGGTTTTGACATTCGAACCCAGTTCGGGGTTCAACATTCAAAGACAATTCGGGGTTTAACATTTAAAGCCAGTCCGCAGTTCAACATTCAAATCCAGTTCGGAGTTCGACATTCGAACCCAGTTCGGGGTTCTACATTCAAAACCAGTTTGATGTTCAACAATCAAAACCAGTTCGGGATACGCCATTCGAACCCAATTCGGTATACAACATTCATAGCCAGATCGGAATTCAACATTCAAAACCTATTCAGAGATCAACATTCAAACACAGTTGGTTGTTCGATATTTGAACTCAGTTGTGGGTTCAACATTCAACGCCAGTTTTGGGTTCAATATTGAAACACAGTTCGAGGTTCGACATGTGAACCCAGTTCGGTATTCAACATTCAACAAAAGTTCGGGGTTCAACATTTAAAACCAGTTCGGGGTTCAACATTCAAAACCTGTTCGAGGTTTGACAATCGAACCCAGGTCGGGGTTCAACATTCAAATCAAGTTCGGGGTTCAACATTTAAAGCCAGTTCGGGGTTCAACATTCAAAGCCATTTCGGGGTTCAACATTCAAACACATTTCCGGGTTCAACATTTAAACCCAGTTCGGGGTTAAACATTCAAACACATTTCTGGGTTCAACATTCAAAGTCAACTCGGGGTTCAACATTCAAAGTCAACTCGGGGTTCAACATTCAAACCCAGATCAGAGTTCGAATGTCGAATGTCGAATACCGAAATGGCTTTGAATTGTTGAACCCCGAACTGATTTCGAATGTCGAACCCCAATCTTGTTTTGAATGTTGATCCCAGAACAGACTTTGAATCTGGTTTTGAATATTGCACCACGGAGTAGGTTTGAGTGTTGAACTCCAAATTTGGATATCGAGCTCTGTTCGAATCCCGAACCCCGAGCCAACTTCACACACATCAAAGACGATCATTTGTAACTAATGATTGTCTTCATGTTTTACTTATATTTTATATTGTTCCTGCCTATATAGCCTGACGAGGTTTTCCTTATTTACACTGTCCCGTTTAACGTGGATGTCAAACGAGTACGAGTGGCGTTTCTTCGTTTGTATTCTCAGCAGACATTTTGTTACTGACCATTCCAAAGCGTCACCTCTGTTGTCAGCCATTTTATTTTGTGGTGTGGCATACGTTGCTTTTGTTTATTCCTTAGCTTGTTTGTTTTATATGCTTCTTTTTGAAATACTACATTTTCAATTTTACTATCTACTTTTGGTGATCTTGCTGTGCCATATTGACACACATTGGCCCATTATAAGAGGTTTATTTCACACTTAAACATGACATTGACTTTTCATGATGGTATCCTGAAGGATGTACAAAGGTATTATATACAGCACGTTTTTCGAGTCGGCCACAAAGACAAGTCCTACAAGTGGAGAAGCGGAGAAGCATACACCAGTTGAACGTTGAAAAAGGCTCGTAAGACGTTCACTACATGCGTTGACTTTGCTTTGCTCTTGACCCATATTATCAATGATTCTGTTTACACTATGATACTCATAATCCGTCTAATTCTGTGCAAACTGAACATATATCTATCACATCAAATGCATGTCAATTTCATAGACGAGATACGAAGCCGTGTATGTTCGGGTTCAATGATAAAATTACATAGATATGAACAAAAATAATGCTACAGACATTTATAAAGAAGTCCGTGATGAAAAATAAAGCAAATATTTTGGGAACATACTTTATAGATGAAAAATCTCATTTCAATGAATAGGGATGTAACTTCAAACTTACGAAATTTGGATTTTTTTTGTTTGAGAATAGCAATGTTTTTATGAAACATGTTAGCGTTTTTCAAACAATAACATAATGGGCAAAAAAATGCATAACATTTCATACCGCCTGTTCGTCGTTATCATGTTATCTTTCACAATTTTTTTCGAGTTTTTAAAGCGCTCTTAAATAAAATCAAAATAAGGCACAAGCCCCTTGGTTGTCTTCTTTCCGAGATAATACTGGATTTAATGTAAAGACAACCACACTTAAAATAACGATCAAGAGAGGTTTTATTTTATTTTATTATTGTCCACCTTCTCAAGCCTTTTTATCTTCTCCTTTCTTTCGCTTCCCCTTACCCTGTCTTCCGCCAGCTCCTGTGTTGTCCCTCCTACTGCATGGCTATCTGCTGTCACTTCTGCGACGACTCTCGCTGTTCACCCACAGTTCACCTGATGTTTCTCTTTTTCTCTTTGGAGTGGACTGTTTCTGGGACATTGCTGATATGTCATCTGTTATTGCTTATTATTATGAAA
The DNA here is from genome assembly GCA_037043455.1 of Cyrtodaria siliqua. Taxonomy (NCBI): domain Eukaryota; kingdom Metazoa; phylum Mollusca; class Bivalvia; order Adapedonta; family Hiatellidae; genus Cyrtodaria; species Cyrtodaria siliqua. Next base: position 12,066 of record JAWPHD010000967.1, read on the forward strand.
CAGCTACACCCACCACCGCCACAAAGTACTCCATGGTACTCCAGTCAAGCTACTATGCCACTAATAGGCTACTGGTCATTGCATACTTCAGATGCGCCAGACGAAGAACCAACGAATTTGTGTCGCAGCGTTCCTTCTTTCAGCGAACGTCGACCTAACATCGTGACAAGACAGCAGTGAGGTACTAACTAGATGTTTTAATTAAGCAGTAGAGTATAAAGTTATTTTAATAAAACAAATGTAGCATGAAAATAATAAGGCAAGCGAGATAACAACTCAAACTGTTATATTATCTTAATTAGATTAGTAGCGATGGGTAATTTTGAGTATATCCCGGAACTGGCCCATCAGTTGGGCTTCTTGGGCGTTTATTCCAAGAGATTTATTTGCCTTCCTTGGCAATCCTTGGTGTGTGTTTGCGCGTGGTTCGGTGGGTGAAGTGGGGTTGGGGGAGGGGGGGTTATTCCAAGAGATTTAATTGCCTTCTTTGGCAATCCTGGGTGTGTGTTTGTGTGTGGTTCGGTGGGTGAAGTGGGGAGGGGGGTTATTCCAAGAGATTTAATTGCTTTCCTTGGCAATCCTGGGTGTGTGTTTGTGTGTGGATTGGTGTTTGAAGTGTGTGGGGTGGGGGGAGGGGGGAAGTAAATTGATTACTTAGATGCCGGCTCGTACCTCATTACATGAGTGTTGGTTATGTAGTTGATTACTTAGATGTTGCATTGTACCTCATTACACGAGGCTTGGAATTGTAGTTGATTACTTAGATGCCGCAAGGTCCCTCATAACACGAGGCTTGGTATTGTAGTTGATTACGTAGATGCCATATCGTACCTCATTACATGAGGCTTGGTAATGTAGTTGATTACTTAGATGCTGCATGGTCTCTCATTACGCGAGGCTTGGTATTGTAGTTGATTACTTAGGTGTCGCATGGTCCCTCATTACACGAGGCTTTTATTGTAGTTGATTACTTAGATGTCGCATCGTACCTCATTACGCGAGGCAAGGTAATGAAGTTGATTACTTACATGTCGCGTAAGTGAGGCTTAGTAATGTGGTTGATTACGTAGATGCCGCATCGTACCTAATTACACGAGGCTTGGTAATGTAGTTGATTACTTACATGTCGCGTAAGTGAGGCTTGGTAATGTGGTTGATTACGTAGATGCCGCATCGTACCTCATTACACGAGGCTTGGTAATGTAGTTGATTACTTACATGTCGCGTAAGTGCGGCTTGGTAATGTGGTTGATTACGTAGATGCCGCATCGTACCTCATTACACGAGGCTTGGTAATGTAGTTGATTACTTCCATGTCGCGTTAGTGAGGCTTGGTAATGTGGTTGATTACGTAGATGCCGCATCGTACCTCATTACACGAGGCTTGGTAATGTAGTTGATTACTTACATGTCGCGTAAGTGAGGCTTGGTAATGTGGTTCATTACGTAGATGCCGCATCGTACCTAATTACTCGAGGTTTGGTAATGTAGTTGATTACTTACATGTCGCGTAAGTGAGGCTTGGTAATGTGGTTGATTACGTAGATGCCGCATCGTACCTCATTACGCGAGGCATGGTAATGCAGTTGATTACTTACATGTCGCGTAAGTGAGGCTTGGTAATGTGGTTGATTACGTAGATGTCGCATCGTACCTCATTACACGTGGCATGGTATTGTAGTTGATTACTTAGATGTCGCATGGTCCCTCATTACTCGAGGCTTGGTATTGTAATTGATTACTTAGATGCCGCATCGTACCTCTTTACGTGAGGCTTGGTCATGTATTTGATTACGTAGATGTCGCATCGTACCTCATTACGTGAGGCTTGGTAATGTATTTGATTACGTAGATGCCGCATCATACCTGATTACACGAGGCTTGGTAATGTAGTTTATTACTAAGATGCCCCATCGTACCTCATTACGAGAGGCTTGGTAATGTAGTTTATTATTTAGGTGCCGCAACGTACCTCATCACGTGAGGCATGGTAATGTAGTTGATTACTTCGATGCCGCATCATACCTCATTACGTGAGGCTTGGTAATGTAGTTTATTATTTAGGTGATGCATCGTACCTCATTACTCAAGGCTTGGTAATGTAGTTGATTACTTAGATGCCGCATCGTACCTCATTACGTGAGGCTTGGTAATGTAGCTTATTACTTAGATGCCGCATCATACCTCATTACGTGAATTGAATGTTGTTTAACGGTTCATCAACACAGTATAGGTTATTTAGAGCCGCCCCAGAGAGAGGGGAAGGATATATAGGAATCCGGGAACCTGCCCTACTCTTATTATCGAATAGATTCCTATGGTTCTTTAACGTGCTCGGAGGATAGACCGATACACGGGACCGCCCGGTTTACGTCCCCATCCGACGGACGAGGCTAAGGTAAAGTGTCTTGCCCAAGGACACACCGACGGAATTCAGTGGCACCACGGAGGATTGAACCCGGGGCCTCCGGTTAGAAATCCGCCGCGCTACCGACTGCGCCACGCCAGTGAGGCTTGGTAATGTAGTTTATTATTTAGGTGCTGCATCGTTCCTCATTACACAAGGCTTGGTAATGTAGTTGATTACTTAGATGCCGCATCGTACCTCATTACGTGAGGCTTGGTAATGTGGTTGATTACTTAGATGTCGCATCGTACCTCATTACACGAGGCGTGGTAATGTAGTTTATTACATAGATGCCATATCGTACCACATTACGTGAGGCTTGGTAATGTATTTGATTACGTAGATGTCGCATCGTACCTCATTACACGAGGCTTGGTAATGTATATAGCTTACTTGTATGCTGCATCGTACCTCTCATTACCCGAGGCTTTTGGCAAGCGAAAAACTATTTTCAGTGAGATGATCATTTTTAGCCGGGTTTTTGAAACGGCTTATAGATTGGGCGTAAACTGGGCGGGCGGGCGGGCGATATGGCGGGCGTCAACATTTTTTGTTTTCTATATATCAAACTTCATCAAACTTTAACAACACCTTCCTCTCATCAAGCACTCACCATACCCTGAAAACTAGGCCACTATGACCTACTTTCTACGAAATATGTATTATGTTAACGTTTTTAAATTTGGTTATATGGGCATCAACGTTTTTGTTATATCTCGGCATCGCATGTGCAATTATTATAAAACTTGGACAATAAGTTGCTGACATGTACCAAACATCATGCGCTGATAATGAAAACTAGGTTTTAAACATTAAAGCATCGGATTCCTCCGTCTCCCAAAAGGAACAATCTATCAAGAAAAGCTCTATTTTTAATAGTTTCACCAAACACACAGGCACTCATCTTTCACATTTTGGAAAACGCTGCTTTAACGCCACCAGGCTTTTCTCTCTTGTTTACATATGTCACGCTTTGCGCATATATTTAAAGGTTTAACATAACTATAAACAAATATTTACGATGTCATACTAGATTAATACTAACAGCACAGGTGCAGACCGCGTTCAGTGATGTATATCATTCGTACTGTAGTGTACAGGTAACATATAAAATATACCCCAAGTTTGTAAACAGGATGAAATACATGTTTGAGTTATATACTCACCGTCAATGAAAAGTTAGCACTTGTTAATCGGTTAAATAAATTCACAAAAGCAATTTTACAAGAACAAATCTGGTATATTTTGAGACGTAAGAGTATAGCCAGTCAATATGGAAAAAACAGTAAGCGTCACCAATGCCCAGTTCGTCTACACTAGCTTAAAATCCTAACGGTAGAAAACAAACTTCACAGACCTCAGTACCGGGTGTGACCACCGCCTGCAGCCCTGACAGCTCGGCATCTTCGGCCCATGCTTCTTATTAGGCGTTGTATGCGATACTGGGGTATCGCGAGCCTTTCCTCTAATGAGGGCTCTGATGAGGTCTTGACGGGTGTTGATGTTACGTCTACCGTCATAGACACGGCGTCCAATCTGATCCCACAGATGCTCAATAGGACTGAGATCGGGTGAGAAGGCTGGCCAAGGCAGAACTTCAACATTATTATCATCGAGATACGTTGAGGTAAGTCTTGCAGAGTGAGGCCTAGCGTTGTCATGCTGAAAAATGGTGACGTCAGCATGGTTCTGCATAAACGGGATAACGGTTGGCTGCAACAGAGACAATGGCAAACCATCCTCTTTACGGACGAGTCCCGGTTCTGTCTTGATATGTACGACGGACATCGTAAGGTGTGGCGACGTCGCTGTGATCGGTACGACGATTGCTGCGTACGTCAGGCTCCGCGCTGGGGAGGTGGAAGCGTAATGGTATGGGCGGGCATATCTTGGCGATACAGGACAGATCTATTAGTAATTGACGGTAAATTGACCTGACGACGCTACGTGGATGAGATGTTGCAGCCAACCGTTATCCCGTTTATTGAGCATCTGTGGGATCAGATTGGACGCCGTGTCTATGACGGTAGACGGAACATCAACACCCGTCAAGACCTCATCAGAGCCTTCATTGAGGAATGGCTCGCGATACCCCAGTATCGCATACAACGCCTAATAAGAAGCATGGGCCGTAGATGCCGAGCTGTCATGGCTGCAGGCGGTGGTCACACCCGGTACTGAGGTCTGTGAAGTTTGTTTTCTACCGTTAGGATTTTAAGCTAGTGTAGACGAACTGGGCATTGGTGACGCTTACTGTTTTTTTCCATATTGACTGGCTATACTCTAACGTCTCAAAATATACCAGATTTGTTCTTGTAAAATTGCTTTTGTGAATTTATTAACTGATTAACAAGTGGTAACTTTTCATTGACAGTGAGTATACATATACCTGTCAAGATTTGTTAAAGGGGTAAGCGGAGGATTTGTGTCTGTATTTATTTTATTAATTTAAAAAAAATAAACATCTTCAGCTATTTGCTTGTTTATTTTAAATATACTATATAACCATATCGCACAAATAAAAACATAGTTGCTCTAAACTCTAAATATACTAAAGGAAAAAAAGAACCGCAACTCGGAAATTTTCCGCTATATAATGTATATACGGCACACTTAATTCCACGTTATATTGCAGACAAATTCCAATAAATTTTGTAAAAAGAAAAGAGTTGCAGCTTGCAAGAGAAGGGAGAAAGGTGTACAACCTTTTTAATCACGGAAATTCATAAATGTAGCATCTCCACTTTAAAGTAATGAGCCATTTATAGTACTGTATTTAATGTAAAGAGATCGCAAAATGATACATCCGTAGTTTGCTAACCTGCTTGAACCAAACGCGTATTCTAAGAATAATGAAACTTTGAAGGATAATATTTGGTATGCTATGCTATATGTGTTTATTACGCAAGGAGAGATCTAATGTAGCAGTGTACCATTCATAGTATGTAGGCATGCAATATATAGCGGAAGTTCCCGATTTGCGCTTCTTTTTTGCAGTAGTCTACATGTAGCGGCCAGGTAAGTCACTGAGTAAGTAGGATGACAATGTAAGTTTGGGTTAGGATGGGGTTTATGATAAGGGCTATAGTAAGGGTTGTTTGTTGAACGTCTCCGCCTACTATATTCGCTTCAAAATGTGAATATACTGAACAAACAAAAGAAACTTCCGCTAATGTTGATGCTGATTGTCTAGACAGAAAAACAGAAAACAAGTAATGATGTTTTAAAAATAATTAGATAGACCGCCAAGAATAGTCCAAACAAAGATGTTTTTGAAAAGTTCAGTACACAAGGGCGTTAGTCCTAATTTTCTTAAAACGCATTTTGGCTACAAAAACAAATTTAATCTACGAAAATTATCGCAATTTGTCCCGAGACAATATTCTCTATATGTTCCTTACCAAGAGAATTCACAAAAACAAACAAACAAAAAACAGATTATGTAGATGGCAGCTTTTGATTATCAACAATCATAACTCAAAAAACCGGCCTATGGAAATACCAGCAAAAAAGTTGGACATTTCTTTTATTGTTCAGTATATATAGTGTCAGTGTACGCCTTTCGGTAAGTCACTCTTGATAGTCTGCTTAAATCTTCACGCTTTAAAGTCGTGTTATGGGTATATGTGTCCGAATACTTCTCTCCACTGACCACATTTGAAAGCTGTATCACTTTTAGTTTTAAAGACTATCGTTGAAAGAAAACAAACATTTGTTTAATAGTTTGTTTTCTGTTTTTACAAATTCTAATGTTAATGTCGTGTACACATAAGGGTGTGTTATATGTGTAGTATATATCATAATACACCCACTGACAACTTTGAAAGTTACATCACTTATAGTTTAAAGATAGTGTTGATGGAAAATATATTACACACAGATCGCACTTATCATGTCGGAGTTATGGTGCTTTAATTCTTGAAATTGAAAAGTGTTGCTTTTTCCGCTCAATAACTTAAACATATATAATTCAATCTTGATGAATCTTCGGGACAATGTTTATGGCTATAACCAGGTAGATGCACCTGTCATGCCGGAATTCCTTTGGAACTTTTGAAAATTGAATAATTTTGCGGTTTCCACAAATAACTTTATTATTTATAATCCAATCATCATGACACTTGGAATCAACGTTTATTGGCATAACATCTCAGCCAAGTGCGATATTGAGCCAGACTGCATCTATCATTATGGAGTAATGGTACTTTGATATTTATAAAATGATGATTTTTGCGGTTTCCTCTCAGTAACTGTAACATTTATAATCCACTTTTAATAAAACATGGGGACAATGTTTATGGCAATAATATCTCACCAAGTTCGTTAACAGCTGGAGCGCACATATAATGCCGGAGGAATGGCCCTTGGATTTTTTTTAATCAAAGATTGTTGCGGTTTCCGCTCAATAACTTTAACAATTGTAATCGTCTCTTGATAAAACTTTAGGAAAATGTCCATGGCTATAAAATCTAGGCCGAGTTCGGTAACAAGCCAGATCGCACCTATCGTGCCGGAGTTATGACCCCTGGATTATTACAATTGAAGAAGTTTTGCGGTTTACACCCAATAACTCTAACATTTGTAATTCAATCTTTATGAAATTTTAGGACAATGTTAATGGCCATAATGTATGTCACGTTTAATAACCAGCCGGATCGCCTTAATCATGCCAGAGTTATGGTTCTTGTAACATTGTTGAAACTTGGGGTAATTGTTTATGGGCACAGTATCTCTGCCAAGTTGGATATATAAACCAGTCAGATCGTACTTATCATGCCAGACTTATGGCCGTTGGATTTTTGAAAATTGACGATTTTTGCAGAGGTTTTTACTACAAATCAACTGATTTTTACATTGGCGGTTACTATCAGAAGGTGGACTTGCACTCAAAGGTGAACGAGAGTAGGACGTCGACGCCGACTAATAACTGTCGAGCTAAAACGAATCGACACCAAATATATATTAGAATATGCTTGTTGTAATCAACATCAGAGACGGGTTACGCCTCTTCTTGTCTGATTGCACTGACATAAAGTACTTTCCTCTTTAACGTGACAGAGGATGTTTTTATGCGTTCCGTCCACACATCAGAGGTAGGCCAATGTCGGATAATATAAATAGTAGCATGGTCACTGAAATTCCTTTTGAATTTGCATAGGTTTAAATCGTTTAACTGAAAATAACACCTGTCAGAATAAATGGTGCACTCCAGTTCCACCAGTTATTGGAAGTTAGGGCAAACAGTTGAAATTGACATGATAATAAAACAATAGAACCAACTTGATGATACCATACTCAATCCGTTTCTTACATCACGTTCAGGTCACGTGATGGCATGGCTCCCTTCAAACGTTCGAATTACGTAATAGATAGAGTATGGTCTCATCGAGTTGGTTGATTTAAACATCGAGATGGGCGCTGACCATCGCTGTGTTCAACCAGCTCATTTGTTTTGTAGCATGTTTATTGCAGCTGTATGTCGTACTCTAACTTCCAATAACTGGTAGTTAGAGACGGACATTTATTCTGACAGGTGTTAGTTTCAATTAAACGATCTAAACCTGTGCAAATACAAAGGGAATTTCAGTGACCATGCTACAACTGTCGAGTATAACCCTAACATGACTCACCTCTGACTCACCTCTGAATGCGTGTTGTAACCGAAGGCCCCGGGTTCAATCCTCCGTGGTTCCACTGAGTTTCGTCGGTGTGTTCTTGGGCAAGACACTTTACCTTAGCCTCGTCCGTCGGATGGGGGCGTAAACCGGGCGGTCCCGTGTATCGGTCTATCCTCCAAGCACGTTAAAGAACCATATGAATCTATTCGATTATAAGAGTAGGGCAGGTTCCCGGATTCCTATGTATCCTTCCCCTCTCTCTCTGGGGCGGCTCTAAATAACCTATACTGTGTTGATGAGCCGTTAAACAACATTCAATTCAATTCTGAATGCGTGACGTAATATATAGTGTCTGGTCTTAGCGAGTGGGTTTATTTAAACTCCGAGATGGGCGTAGTAGCCCATCGACCTTTTTAATTAACCAAGGAACTGAGAAAGGCTCTATCCGTTTACTTAATGTCCCTGGCCGTACTCTAAATTCCATTTATTGGAAGTTGAAGTATGGTAAGGCATATTGTGAATTATACGATAAAAAGATATGCGTTCATCAAAGGCAATTTCACCGACCATACTACAAATCTGGTGTTAAAAGAACAATGACATACAGAGTCAAACATAAATTTATTTTCATTAGTTTCGTTTGAAATAAAACAATATTGTTACAAGCCGTATTCAAAATAGCTATGGTACAGTATATTATATATAAAATTATTCCTTTCAATTAACAGAAACATTTTTTAAAAAATAAATCATATACTGTGACATTACTGCTTTTAATCTTTAAAAGGAAAGATAAATGTCCAGCAAAATTCCTACAAATCAAAATGCATTAACCTCCCCTGAATAACAACACAAAACAGTTTGACAAAAACAAAACAAACGACATAAGTCACAAACAAGTGTTCATTAATGTACCTAAACTAGTGAGGGATAATATCCCATCACGTTTTGGACGCTTTTCTTAAGATACATATTAACAATATAATATACAATATAAACAAAATATATAGAAAGGAGTGTGCAACATTATTTTTGAATTAATTTGATAACTTTTAAATGAAGTATTTAAAAGTATAATGCTATTGTAAGTTTAACTAAAATAAAATTCACATTGAATGAAACACTTGGAACTAGTCATCTGCTATCATCAATTTAAAGACAAAAAGCAAAACAGACTTGCATTACACGTATGGAAATACACTACTGAACGCATTAATTAATGTTGCTAAATATAGCATGGGCATGGCCACGCCCTTTTCCAGGAGTGACCTGAACATCACAACATGACAGCAGTAGCGTAGCTAACTAGTAGGCCAAAAGGCCTGGGCCTGAACATAATTTTCACATACAGTGTTGAAACATATAACAATGAAATATTAGTGTATGAATTTGTTGAAGTTTGAAGTTTGATTTTGCTTAAATTTATGTCTAAATATACGTCAAAACGCACCAGAGACGTCCTAAGTTTTCAAAATGTTCCTGGGAAACATGCCCGGATCCCACTAGAAATAGTCGAGTCTGCACATCCAAAAAGGTCTAGTTACGCCCCTAGACAGCTAAATGATTCAAAGTACATTTTAAGACTTGTTAATATTACGGAGCTGGGTTTTTTTACAACGTCTATTTATTCCAACGTCTATTTATTCTTTGTTTTTGTCTTTTTGGTATAGCAAGCATTTTGGCCTATAAGAAAGCAATTGGTGGGTCGCTACCTAAACTTTAATGTTCAATTGTTGAATACTGAAGCTTTCATATAGCTCAATTTGTAAATACCACAATGTAGTGCACAACATTTTTTGATAGTATAAGATGTAGCATCGAGGACCCCGAAACAATGCCCCGGAGACAAATTGGAACAAGGACGGTATTCTTTACATTTATATTAGATTTTAAATTATTCTTAGAAAGCAGTTTTGTTTTTAATTTTTCATTGTTAATTTAGAACAAAAACCATGTTTTGTTTTTTATGAACTATTTAAGTTCATATCCAGTCCTGAGATTTGAATATATGTAAAAACGGATGTCTCGATATCAGACTACCATTCTTTATTATTTTCGTAATATATTCCACCAAATATAAAGTAGTAAAGTAGATTTATATTTTTTCCATAATTTAACTTTGATTCGTCTGACGAATAGGTTGTTATTTGGTGTTGTTGTCGTCTTCAGTCTCCCTTCCAACCATTGGCCGTTGTGACACTGTTCGAATAAAACCCCATAGTTTCGTCTGATCTCCAATATCGCCCACGAATACGTCCGCACCGTCATGTGAAACGGTGACGTCATGAGGCTGGCCAAACTCCTAAAATAATAAAAAAAAATTGTATATGTATACACTCAAGACGGTTAATCCCGCCCACCTCGTACCCCACCCGAAAGTGTGCATGTGCCCGGTAACTTTGACTGTTACGAGGCATAATATTAGCCGCCAAAAATAGCTAAAGCGATTCTGTTCATTAAAATGTGTGAGATATTCATTTGTTCTTCACCCTTACCACCCCCACCCCTCTCCATCCACCCACACACACACACACCACCACCACCACCACCACACGTCATAATTTGGAACACGGCAAACATCTGATTAGACAAAACATTCTTCTACAGTTAATCTGCTTTTGAACAAAATAAACAACTTCTATATAGGACTATCACCGTTGAAAGTCTTCGTTTTGTTTTCTTCTCACGAAGACATTTTCACTGTTATATACTTTTTCTTTCTTTCTGACTAATACTACACAACTATTGTCATGTTGATGTTAATTTGTATTTACCGCCAAAATCAACTACCAAAGAGGGGAAGTGTATACGATTTTTCTTTCGTTCCAATCCTATGTACTGTACCAATATATATATATATATATATATATATATATGTGTGTAAAAATGCTGAATGTTGAAATGTATGCTTAAACCTAAGTGTTCGTTTAACCTTTCACTGCACTGTTCTACTTTGGACATACATGTGATATCTCACTCTGTGAGACCAAAACTCACAGACTTTCGTCACTTCAGAAGTCGAAAATCTGTGCGATTTGGACATTTCACTGAACAAATTGTGAAATGAAAACAAATGTAAAAGCCCTTAAATGAAATTTTCCTATTTTATTTTATCATTAAATGCTTTAAAAATCTTAAAATTCTGTGATAATAGCATAATAGAGGATTAATAACTCGTTAAAATAGCAATATTTTTGCAAACTTTACTGTAATTGGAATACATCACTTTAACGAATTTAAATCTACCTGGCAAATGAACAACTGTTATTTTTATTCTAATTCTTACACAAATCTGTTTTCATTGTCAAGTCTGCGATGAAGTTAAACAAGTCATTTAAACTATAAAATGTGTCCCGGTGATTTGACACTTTATTAAAAATAAAAAAATATATATATCAACTTCAACTTCTTTATTTCACTTAGGTTCATATATATGAACAGCATGAGCAACATGTTACAAAATACATTTACATATGAATGAATGGCGACAAATCATCACATTTACATATGAATGATTGGCGACAAATCATCACATTTACATATGAATGAATGGCGACAAATCATCACATTTACATATGAATGAATGGCGACAAATCATCACATTTACATATGAATGAATGGCGACAAATCATCACATTTACATATGAATGAATGGCGACAAATCATCACATTTACATATGAATTAATGGCGACAAATCATCACATTTACATATGAATGAATGGCGACAAATCATCACATTTACATATGAATGAATGGCGACAAATCATCACATTTACATATGAATGAATGGCGACAAATCATCACATTTACATATGAATGAATGGCGACAAATCATCACATTTACATATGAATGAATGGCGACAAATTATCACATTTACATATGAATGAATGGCGACAAATCATCACATTTACATATAAATGAATGGCGACAAATCATCACATTTACATATGAATGAATGGCGACAAATCATCACATTTACATCTACATGCGGATGTGATAAACATGATAAACGCTAACTGTTCAACACAATGAGTTAATATGGCATGGTCAGTTGTTAGTGGGAAACTTGAAAGTTATTGTGTAAGAATGCATCCAGAATAGAATAGAAAAAGTAGGTCAATGTCATGTTTAGGCTTTCGAAGTTTAAAAGCTGTATGTCTTTTGTTGTCTTATTTAAGGTCTTATTTTATATCAGAAAATAGAAATTTCAAAGAGTACGAAATGTAGGTCAGGGTCATCCTTTTGTAGGAACATACTGTCGGAATGTATATGGGGGGTGCCATGACGTTTAAAAGCTGTATGTTTTATTTGTATATGAATTATTGCCTTCATTATATTTAATTTAACAAGTGCAAATAACAGACGAATGTCAATCATATTGACCACCTACTGTTGGTATGACCACACTGCTGATGTGCATGAAGTTCGATAGCCGTATGACTTTTGGAATAATGGAAAAAAATATTGAATGTAAAACTTTATGTAGCTTAACAAACTGCAAAAATGCAAAAACAAAGAGGTCAAGACCATTTATATTGACCTATTTTTGTTATGAACATACTGTTTTTATGTAGATGCAAATTTGTGTGAAGTATAAAAGTTCTACTGAGGAAAGGACTTTACTACGGAGCCCCGCAGGTGACATGCAGAACCAATAATTTAAAGCGTTCGCACGCTCCTACTACAACGCTCTAGCTACGCTGTAGTAGAGCGTTCGCACACTGTAGTAGAGCGTTCTCACGCTGTAGTAACGTCTCTGACTTGAAATCACTTGCCCCTCACCGCTGTAGGTTCGATCCCTCAGGGGCCTAGGAATCTTTATGTGAGGAAGCTATCCAGCTGGCTTGCGGAACGTCGGTGGTTCTACCCAGGTGCCCGCCCGTGCACGAAAATTGCCCGGAGGGGCACCTGGGGTCTTCCTCCACCAATGGAAGCTGGAAAGTCGCCGTATGACCTTAGCTGTTGGTGCGACTATAAAATCCAATTCAATCAACCAATCACGCTGTAGTAGATCGTTCGCCCGCTCTAGTAGAGCGTTCGCACGCTGTAGCTACTAGAGCGTTCGCACGTTGTAGTAGAGCGTTCGCACGGCCTAGTAAAACGTTCGCACACTGTAGTAGAGCGTTCTCACGCTTAGCTACTAGAGCCTGCGAACGCTGTAGTACAGCGTACGAACGCTTTAGCTACAGCGTACGAACGCTTTAGTAGAGCGTGCGAACGCTCTAGTAGAGCGTGCGAACACTCCAGCTACATCGTGCGAACGCTCTACCAGCGTACGAACGCTCTTGTAGCAGAGCGTGCGAACGCTTTAAATTATTTTTTCTGCATGTCCCCCGCGGGGCTCCGTACTTTACGAAGACCGTGAATGTAAAACATTTTTCGTACGCAAGTACAGACGTAGGGACAGACGGACAGGAGTATCACTGTATACTCATTCACGTTCGTGGCAGGGCATAACAATAAGTTAATATGAAACCTACAAAACAAACTAGAAATGTGTCCATAGGACACGGATGCCCCCGGTATAAGTTACTATAACTATGAATTCGCCAAAAAAAAGATAAGGTACAAGATAATGTCAAAAGGGGTCCTAACTCATGCATAAATTGACCGATTGATAAATTGAGCGGAAATAGAACTTGACCTGTATTTTATAATTACAAAATGATACACCAGATATGAATTCAAAACATGGACCTTTTCAAAAGTTATTTAGCGGAAACCAATTTGTCGCAAAAAAATAAGTCGAAAAGGGGTCACAACTCCTGCAAAAAATTACCAACGTTGACCGAAATCGAACTTGACCTGTATTTTATAATTACAAAGTAAGTGACACACCAAATATGAATTCAAAACATGGACCGTTTCAAAAGTTATTGAGCGGAAAAGGTGCCATAACTCCTTCAGAAATTGACCGATTTTGGCCTAAATCGAACTTGGCCTGTATTTTATAATTACACAGCTACACACCAAATATTAATTACAAACATGGACCCTTTCAAAAGTTATTGAGCGGAAACCAATTTGTCGCAGAAAATAAAGTCGAAAAGGGACCACAACTCCTGCATAAAATGAGCAACGTTGAACGAAATCGAACTTGACCTGTATTTTATAATTACAAAGTGACACACCAAATATGAATTTTTAAACAGGGATCGTTTCAAAAGTTATCTAGCGGAAACCAATTTGCCGGACGGACGTTGAGCGGGAAAGGGGTCATAACTCCTTCAGAAATTGACCGATGTTGACCTAAATCGAACTTGGCCTGTATTTTATAATTACACAGCTACACACCAAATATTAATAACAAACATGGACCCTTTTAAAAGTTATTGAGCGGAAACCAATTTGTTGCAGAAAATTAAGTCAAAAAGGGGCCACAACTCCTGCATAAAATGAGCAACGTTCACCGAAATCGAACTTGACCTGTATTTTATAATTACAAAGTGACACACCAAATATGAATTGAAAACATGATCGTTTCAAAAATAATTGAGCGGAATCGAATTTGCAGGACGGACGTTGAGCGAAAAAGGGGCCATAACACCTTCAGAAATTGACCGATGTTGACCTAAATCGAACTTGGCCTGTATTTTATAATTACACAGCTACACACCAAATATTAATTACAAACATGGACCCTTGTTAAGGTAATTGAGCGGAAACCAATTTGTTGCAGAAAATTAAGTCGAAAAGGGGCCACAACTCCTGCATAAAATGAGCAACGTTGACCGAAATCGAACTTGACCTGTATTTTATAATTACACAGCTACACACGAAATATTAATTACAAACATGGACCCTTTCAAAAGTTATTGAGCGGAAACCAATTCGGATGGGACGGTCGGAAGGGACAGACGGAAGGGACGGACAGACGGACAGGGGTAACACTTAATGCCCCCTTCGGCATTCTCGAATGCCGGGGGCATAAAAAGAATGTTAAATCAATATTAACGACTGAACCCAGGCACTCTTACATGAATGAAAAAAGTGAGAACCTTTGCTGGTAGCGATCGTACAGTTTCTACTTTTATCACCCCTCGTAAAGTGTTTATTTAACGTATTAAATTAATGATTTAAAATAATATATATAAATTATAGGATATGATTTATATCCATACACTACATTAAAAAAAAGTTCAATTACTCTATCTTGATAAATAATAAGTACTGTAACATGCTAGGAATTTGAACCTGTTCTTCATATTTTACGACTTAATTTGTATTTATGACCTAAAACCGTACGTTAAATGGCTCAAGACATACGTTAATCGGCATTAAATTGAGCGATTTATGTTTTATTCCTTTAATTTTTAATAAATATTTAATAGTCACTAACTTAATGTCATTTTAAATACCCATTTTAAATGGTTCATGTTCATTTATCCTTTATAATTAAAATGAATCT